>OX031019.1:3175200-3212700 GCA_943736025.1 Tenthredo mesomela
TACACTCTACCAGCACCTTTCCCGTTTTTCAATTTCAGTATAGGTACCTATACCTATACTTATCCCTGATTCAACGAAGCGTATAGGTAAACATTGTCGCGTATAAATCGCGTGGTAAGTTAATTTTAACTTTTCTTCACACGACAAGCTCCCTCGCACCTCGAGGTCAACACCGCGCAAGATATTATCTCGACTTATGCTTTCTCTAGTCGTTGAGGAAACTAAGTGGTAGTGCAAACAAAACCAAAAAAGAAAATATGAAAAACGAGAAAAATAGAAAAAATTAAGGAATTTCTAGTATAAGCGATAAATTATAAATCGCAACAGAATTTTGAACGAAAAAAATGTGATACCTATATAATATACCTATGCCTAAGTCAGTTTCCATTTAACCTCGAGTATAGAGGAGCGGTAACAATAATTCTCAAAGAGTATAATCTTTAAAGTCTTCTGTCGAATACAAGTAAAGAAGGTAGTCTATCCGTGTAATGGCATAAGCGTGTTACGTATAGTGTCGATCGATAAAATCGATAAGTCCCCTTCTTTTGCGGAGCTTAGGAAACGTTTTGGACTCGTTATCGGCTGTGACACGGCAAGTACATCGATCATTTCGCGATGGCGTCGGTACTTAGCTCTCTCGGCCTCGATAAAGGCTGGCTTACATAAATTTACCAAAACTTGTTTTACCGCGTTAAATAATCGCAACTATATCGTAACGACTATATATAGTCTTTCTATATTCAATCAAAATACATCTCGCATATTTAATGAAATGCATATAGAAATAATAAAATAAATACATCGAAATATATTTTTGCGAAAAAATCATTTCTTATCATTATAACGATTTACTCAGATGTGTTGAGCGATCAATATCTATCAATAAAAATTTTCAATCATATGGTATATTATTACGTGAATCGATAATACGAAATCCATGCGAATAATTACTGAATTAGATTCGCAAAAATATATCGATAAATAATGATATTTCCTATCATTTTCTAAGACTAACGTACGAGTGAAGGATTAGATATGGTAGAAGCCCGTTGGGTTGTATATATAAGGTATGAGGAATTCTTGCTTTTATTTTCTCAACCCATCGGTATTTTTTCCCATAATTACGATCGAGGCTTTACTTCCACTCTATCAGCCGTCCTTTGCGCTGCTGTCAGGTTTTCCGGGTCGTTGATCGCCTTTACCTTGCAACTATATATATATATATATACACAGTGTATATAGCGGCACACTTAATCGCTAAACGTCATTATTTTGCGCTGTGACGCTTTCGGAGTCTTATGAATCGATCTTATACATCAGTCAAGTTGTGATGCTATTTGAAGACGCTGTAAAATGGCAGAAAAAAAAAAAGAAAAAAATCAACCCCTTACCTATAATTCAATGAAAAACAAATATTCATACAATTTTTTCTCATTTTCTGTTTCAGGTAAAGAAAAAAATGGGATTCTATGGAGACTTTGCGAATAATTATACATATACCTACTGTACGTATATCGACGGGCGAATTTTCGCTACCAATTTCATCGTGTAAGTAATCGTCATCTGTGCTCCAAAAGGTCAAATATATATCTTATCGGGTTATGTATATGTGTATGTAGGTAATAGAGAGAAAGAGAGAAAGAGAGAGGGAGCAGTTGGTGCTGTAATTTAGATAGTACCGGATGACGTCACGCTCCTCTTATCTCTTCCCGGCTTATTACAATAGATTGACACGCGAATAGGTAGCTGATACCTTCGTGATTCGGTGGGCTCCCCTTCGCTGGCTATTTCACCTCTCTGCCATCTATATCCGTTCCCCTTTTTCCCCTTTTTCACCTCTCTCTATCTCTAGCTGTGTATATCGGTTGGTACTTTGTTATACCGGAAGCGAATTGCAAATTACACCAGATACTACGAGCTGAATTATTGCCATTGCCGCATTGTCTTTACGTCGTGATCTCTCCGTGTATACCAATAAAATCGAAAATTACATAGCCCCATGTACCATTTAATCGTGGCTTAAACCATCTTCGAACTATTCTTGTATACCCTTAATACTATTATATACCGATACGGAATTGGATTGCAATAAAGTATAATAAGTGCGAATTGTTATTATATTAGAGAGAAATGGGGCGAGACTGGAGCCCGATTAAAATTTTGATACGAAATTGCTGAAAATTCACGTTCTTCATATTTTGTGATTATTCACTGTTCCTTTTTTTTTTTTTTTTTTGTTTGGTACCGTGTAAATACCCTTCGGCTACTTTTTTTATCGACAAAATTGAAAATGGCTATACACAGGGAAAACATAAACGAGACTGGGATTGATGAATCATTATTTTTTATCGTCTTATTTCCAATTTTAATCCACCATCATATTGACCCGATACTAATGCCTAAGCATTCTAAGTTTCGATGTTGAAGTCACGATTTTTTTTTACCAACAGTTATTATTCAATTCTGATTGAAACTTTGAGCTTGAAATGACAGGGAGAAAATAATTCACTGTTCATTTGAAACGCAGAAATTCTTTCTTTCAAGCTTCGCATAATTCTTGTCAATTTTGTTTTTCATTTTTCTCTAATTTCTGAACCAGGTTTTCTGGAATCTGAAATTCTAATACTTGAACTTTGACATGGAAAAATGTGCGAAATGCAGTCTAGACTCGAAGATCAAAACGTGGTTTAAGTCGACTAGAGGTTCTTTTGCAGTTGTGTTTTCGATCTGATGAACAAACTTGGTTAGTTTTACGCGATGATCCGAAAGGGGGCTGGGTCACGTAACAAATTTTGAATAAAGCTAGAGAAAGAGACAGAAATCGGGGTTACTTTCCCTTTCAAGTTTCGCACTCGTAGGCGTTACTCGCGAAATGAATGGTTCGAGTTTCGCCGGCGGGTGTAGCGCTTAACATTGGTGCAAAACTCGAGGCTCCTGCTCCTGCTGCAGGTCCCAATTAATCTAATTGGTTACCGAAATACTGTTCGTTCGTTCATTCGTTCATTCGTTCATTTATTCGTTTATCTAGTAGCAGCTTCGTTCTCCGTGTATATTATCCACTACGGAGTAATTCAATACCCATCCCCATCCGACAACCCCTACACCCCAAGCTAAAAGTAGCCACCAGAGTACCTAGCCAGACTCAGATGTGGCAGTCGTCGTCAATCCGCGTCCTCTCTCGCCCTTGACGTCGACGGTCAAAGTGAAATCACCAATTTGACCAGATCGTAATCTTCCCAGCATCTCGCCCCGGGGACCAATCCTCCATCTCGACACTTGGAAACTCGAAACTTCCCCTTCTGCACAATAACCTCTCGGACATACGGGGGTTATATTGAAATCAACCCTGCACCAGGCTCATCATGGACCTACGCGATTCCTGTGGAAAAACAAAGGACTAAAAATTTAGTTTCTCGTCGGAACTTGATATACCTATTCTACGAAGAATTTAACTCCGTGATAATATAAACTCGTGTTCATAGAATTTCCTAAAATATTCGAGTGAAATAGAACCGCTTCGTAGCCATGGCGTAAGTCAGGTGGAGAATTCACCCTTGTGCTTTGAAACTCAGTAACACATGGTTGAATCATGGCGTAATGATACATTATTAGGTAAAGCCTAGCTGGTATAGTTGTTATACTCTCGTATTCACCCTTGAAATCAGTTTCACACAGAGCTTAGATATGAGCTTGAAAAGACTGCTTCTCGAGTGACAAGAGATGGGGAAAATGAACCTTCTCATTTCAACGTAGGTATAGAGGAAATTAGGAAATGAGGAAATTCATCAACCTCTACAGCAAGCATCGGGATCACTACGAATCTCCCTTTTCCTTTTCCTTACAGGACGCGGGCGGAAAGCCTTGAAACTTTTAGTTGGATTATAGTTTGCCTTTTTATAAGTCTGTTACGTCTTCTGGTTTTCCGTGGAGAAGTCTTGTGTGGCTGGTATAAACTTGAACGCCCATTTTCAAAGTCCGAAGTGACTAGAATAAATATAAGTTTTATTTTCGGCAAATGGGATGAAATTTGAAATTATGGAACGATCATCGAAAGTTTTATTCTCGCTTTTTTATTTGGAAATTTGAAATTTGTTAAACGGTGATTTAGCGTGATAGTAAAATCCCGAGCTTGAAGGTCAAAGGTTTTGGTAATCAAGGAGTAACTAACCGTAAAAACGACTATGGGGAATGGAATGGCGTGGTAGTAACTTTCGCCCGGAAGTAAATGTTCGGAACGTTAAAACAACTAGCCCCCGTCGTGGCCGCTGCTCCTGCTGCTGCTACCTACTCCTCCTGGTGCAGAAGTGGGTAGGCAAACATGTTTTCTCGACCGAGAAGCAATTAATTCAACTCGATTGTTTATATCCCTTGTCCCTCCCGCCCTCGGTCCCTCTCTCACTCTTATTCGTCCCTCTAATTTCCACCCCCTACCATGGAAGACCCGAGGAACCATAACCGTCCGGGCATTTAATTTATGGCTTGAACTTAAAAGTTAAAACCAGGTTGAAACAGAAACAGAAACAGAAACGTTGTACGTACATACCTATACCCACATTGTTATATATATTAAATTTATATAGAAAATAAGGGTATTTGAAGAGAAAGGGTGGAGGAGGTAAACCTCGACGGCAAGAGTTAACCTCAACATCGAAATCACCGAACGAACGACGAGATCCCTGGCTTAATCACCGCAGGAGAAACCTGCAACGTTCTTATTCTACCGGTTTTACGACCGTTTCCGTTCTTCTCGCTAGGTCCTGCACCAGACCACGCTATGTGTACCCAACTTCATCCAATTAAGTGATTTTACGAACCCGAAGGGTAGTAATCAGAAAAGCACGTGGCTCCTCGTATCGCATCACGGGGGTAGTTTTTATACTGGCGAAAAATACTTCCAGTATCTCCTATTACTTCGCACTCAAGACTCTCCAGCGTCAAGTGCGAAATTAAATTCTGTCGTCTACATTCATTTTCCTTATTATTACGATTTTTTTTTTGCCTTTTTTTTTCAATCACGGTCATTCATTTTTCACAGTATACTTTTATTTTGCTAACGTTAACGAGGGTTTGAGCCAAAGTGGAAGAAAATGTTCATTTTGTTGCTCGAAACTTTCTCGAAACTTTTCCTACTACCTTCAGAAATTTTTCACGCGTATACCTAGTGGGTACATGTCTACATATGTTGTAGGTATATGAGTTTGTACACCAATGTGTAAGTATATAAAATTGGAATGGGTCTGTAGGGAATTTTTGACAGGACTCGCCACTCCCTCGCTGAACGAACTCTAAACTAAATTTTATCCTGTCATGTGGAATGGGTGCCATAGCGAATGGAACGAAGACGAGTCTCTCGCCACCCCCAAAGTTAGTTACTTTTCTATCCAACGAAAATACCGCCGATTTCACACCTCTCAAATTCTCAAATTACAATTTTCAAAAATAACTCAACACACACGCTCTATGAGAGTGGAAACAAAATTATGATGGAAATAATGGTGGTGAAAAATTCTCCAAGGGAAGACACCGGGGTGAAACGAATCGTCGAAACTAGCTTCTGAAATTCCACGATCGAATAAAGCTCAACGCTTTTTATATTCCGTGTAAAATTTACATCAACCCTACCTGCTCGATAGCTATCTAGTACTACATACAATTGTATAGAACCTCGGACAATCAGGGTTGAGTAACCCCAAGTCGTTGCGAGTAGCGTGGGGCGCCACGATGGCACGACGTCACGACGCCAGGGTGCCGGTGCTCAGGGTATACCGCAGTTGGGTAGTTCCTTCCTTCTTCCTTTTTCTCTTTCCCTTCCTCCTTCTCTTCTTCGTGATCGTCGAGTAGGGAAATTCCTAACTACTCTATCCCTATTCTCCCGTTTCTTCGTTCCCTCGTTTTCCCAACTGTCCCTCCGTATGTCCGTACGTTTGTCCATTCCCACCCCCAATTCTATGACTAATTCTACGGCCTAAGCCATCCCCTGCATGCTGCAGACAGCAGTCCACCTTCATTATTCTACCATTGTAAGACCGTTAGCCGGATATAAATCACGGTGACCACCACGCTAGTGCAGGTCAATCGACATCCGCTACCAGTTTTACGGGACCTTGAACTTATCCGTTGGGATAAATCGCGCGTGGATAGATATCGTGTTCATAACTACCCTCCGGTAGTGTAGAATGTATCGGGGTCTGTTTTCTATTTTGTTTGTTTTCAAGTATAGTACGTGTGGTGAGGCTGCTTCTTTCGGTGTGCACTTAATGAATTTTCGGTCTTTCCCTATGGGTGGTATAAATCATTTTCGATATCTAACGCGCGTCGTCTCAGGGAGCCATTATCGCAGCTGTCAAACCACCCTTAAGATACGACGGATACGGTATCCCGCCCCCGTCCCCGTACAGCCATCCCCTTCTTTCTATCCAAACCTAAATAATCCTGAGTTCGTTCGCTGGCCATCTGCGCGATCCCACACTCCCGTACCATCCCCATAATCCGATCCTGTTCGTCCGGACCTCGCCGCTGCCCTTCCTTCTTTTCTTCCTTCCTTCTTTCTAGTACTTCAGATACTTTCCCTCTTGTACTACATACACGATGTACTCTAGATACGATACTATGAATGCATGAAAACCCACCTAGATCAGAGCTTCTTCCATCATTCAAAATTTATTGTATACAAAGTGCTGCATGGTTCAATATGCACGAATCCTCTTACTCTTCTACATCTCCTTTATTTTCTTACTTTCGCACCGTGATATGACCATGGGTATTGTATCCATGCATTGTGTGGGTATCTGGACCTAGGTTACAATCTTTTATATGTAAAGATTGTTCTTCAAGCTGCAGGCTCTTTCATCAGTTCTTCGCGTCTTGTCACATTTGCAGTAGTTTATGTTGTGCATGGAATGTTTAGGTGATTTATGATACCGAAGTGTGGAGTTAACGAGCAAGAGTGCGTTGGTGGCATTTGACTCCTAGCACATGTAGTCAGATACTAGATACGTATAAGTAACACATAACACATTAATAGTTAGAAGGAGGTACGGTGGTACAGAACTGAGTGCGAACCAGGTATATATCTCCCTGCCAAGTTACCTTTAGACGTTTAGCGGCAGGAAATGTCGCGTCTACGAAGTTTACCAACCCGCGAGGATCTCATACTCCCTTTCCACCACCTTCATCTCCACCTCCACCTCCACACCCACTTCGCCACACGTACCTAGTTCAGTTTCAACGGGTATAGAGTTCAGTTCGACGGTTTAGTTTCCATGGAAACTGAGGACGTTCAAGTAGGTATGTAAGTAACATACATACGAAGAGAAAGAGACAGAGAGAGACGGAGCAAGCAAGCCTATGGCTTGGATACACATAATACCATACCCTCCAAGTTTTCTCCTGTAGAATCAACCGCAGAAAAGGACGTCGCGAGACCAGGGAGACCTGTTCAAATTCTATATAGACTGAACAATGTGGTTATGATAATGTATTCCCATTCAGCCGAACATTCTTCATTTCATAACTGCTGTGTGAGCCATTGCTGCACTCGAGGTGATAGTCCGTCTTCTTCGACCTAGTATCTTCTCCAGTTTTTATACCAATTGCGTTGAGTAATGTAGACGGACAAATTATTCCAATAAATAGTCACTGCCATATATCATGCAAAGAAAATGTAACAAGAAAGTGATAATAATAATCATTCATAAGTTCTATTCATACGTCAAGCATTACGTTACACAGCGCAATGTTATCGATCCTGAAATCCTGTAGCCATTAGCGAGGCGGCTGTTGTCTGGCATTCCAAAGTAAGGTGGGTATTATAATTATTCGCATGTGCTAATTGACAATGGGACAATTATGTTCTAGGTAACTATACTATACTATACTATACTATACTATACTATGCTATGCTATATCTACATCTGCCTACCTACCTACCGTACGTACGTATGCCTACCAGTGCGGTGAAACAGTGCCAAATGTCGTTGATAAATTAATTACATCACAGCACCAGCACCAGCACCAGCAGCAGCAGAACCAGTAGCAGCTGTACCACCGTTCATACCGTTGACGAGTGCTCTGAGCTGTCGTCAACTCGTTGAACCTCCTGCTCCTCCCTTCTCCTGTCCTTTAGTAATGGGGAAAAGCGCTCGTCGTCTTAGATTAGACACTATCCAGGTGTCGTCGATTAGAGCACACCACGCCACTTTCTCACGTGAAAATTGCCTCGACATTTTCCAGAAATGTTTTCGACATAGTCAACCGTTGGATAATATCATCCAACTAATTCCTCTAATTCAAGCCCCTTTCGTACAATTCCGGCTGTTATTATACCTACAATGAATTTTATCATCCTTACGTAAGATGGGCAAAGGATATAACTCTGTACAGGTGTATTATGGCACGAGCCAACAGGTATAAAGCGAAATACTAGACCTGGATATTTCGTACAATTCATTAGGCCACCACGTACGTCTTGCTAAAGTAATGAAGACAGATGGCCACTGCGGAAGTGTGAAGGATCGAGACGGTGGTAGGAATTTATTAAGAATACACACACACACGTATACGTCTATATGTTGAAGTAACAAATTCTCTCGGTTCTTTAGTGCAACATTTATAACACAAATCTGTCTGTTATCCAATCAGGTGGATCGATGCCCTTCGTCTTAGGTAAGATCCGATTAAACGGATTTAGAAATGTGTTCTTATCGATGTTATCCAGCTAATCGCAATACTATATCAATAACAACCGATGACTGAACTCGGTTTGATTCGATTCAACTTATTTCTGGTATTGGTAGTGGTGGCGGTGGTGGTGGTGGTCGTGGTGGTGGTTTGCTTCGGTCTGGCCCTCTACGCGGAGTCTCGCACGTTCCATGCTCTCCAATTCGAGAAACATGATAAGCTACCATTATCAAATTAGGTTATGCCCATGTATAGGTATAGCCTCTCACGTTTATTGCTTCCCCACGGTACATCTACCCCACTACCATCCATATACCTACATTCTATTGTTGGTAATCCTCGCGCTTCTCGTTACACTCGTTGCTCCAGTAATGGATTAGGACTTGGAACGAACGCCTAGACTTCTCTACCTATACCACCATACTCTAAAGTAATTCTCGTCGAAACTAATCAAAGTGCTGTCTGCTGCACTGCTTACTTACTTACACACAAATATATCATTCGAGCGTATATCCTACCTAGAGAGGAGTGATTTTTACATATATGATCATAAACTCGTTGATTAATTAAATATGACTTAAGGTTCTTTCTTCTGCGAACCTTTTTTCATTTTTCATTTTTTCTCTTTTCGGGGTCGTTCAATCAGGTTACAAAATCCTGGATTCTATGGCGGTGAAAATTCGTTCTCTTTTCCTATCTGCACTGAGGGAGTGACGGTATAGGGAAAACGGAAGAAAAAATAAGGTAGAAGGGAAGATGGGGGAGGGCGCGGGTTAATCTCAATTTAAAGATGCCGATGATCGCGCGCGTGGGAAGCCATCGAAAGGAAAAGATTTGGCACGGATTGATTCGAGCGAATCTTTTCGAGTCAACCGAACCGTGATCCGGGGGTTTTAGCCTCGTGGCAATTCCAGCTGTTCCGATGGCTTCATTTATAATACCGTCTACCCACCTTACAGCTTGATACTAATTTTGATGAATTCGCAATCGGGTATCGCATGCAAACACAAATAGACGAATTTCGAACCACGTATTTCCAACGGAACGTCACGATTGATAAAATCATGAAGGCGCTAAGGTAATTCTTATATACCTACTTATCGGAGGAAGGAAAAGGGTCTTCCAAATGCTTGATCCTTGAATTCCTTCTCTGAAAACCCCCTTGACTTTCTACCATAAGGCAGAAGACGAAGACGAAGAAGAAGGTGAAAGCTACAGTAAGGGAATGTGGAGCGTAAGATTTCTTTCCCCTTTTTCTTCTCAGCCGAGTCCTGTTCTCGACTGATCCTCGGAAATGGTGACAGGTGTCTATAGGATTTGTATTTTAGCGATGGTTTATACTAGCGGGCGACGGAAATGCGAAAAGTAATACAATTTCGCAATTTCCGGATAAACTGCGCTATATAGCGAAGGGAGAAAGGGAAACTGTGCACAACACTGTATGGTGGTTTGGTATGGTGTTGCGTCTTTCACGTAGGGCTGCAGACGCCTTCTGGTGCACGACGAGCTTTTGATGAATACACATACTTATTCCGTTTACTCGTTGTGTATATACCTACCTCCCACCTTATATACACCCATCTACGAACCGTAGCTAGCGCCTTCTCTCATGGCTACGGAAATGACGTAGTTTCAACATCCCGCCGTTAGTCACGCGACGAAAACAGTGGATGACAGCCTTTGGTTTCGTTCGTCTCTATACTAAAACCAGAGAGTTTCAATTGTGCTAAATTACTCTACCGGGTGTTGGCATCCGTTTAATTATACGCCTTTTACTTATACCATCTAGCCACATAAATTCTTAACTTTACGGTTCGAATATTAGATGCGATAGTGTGATTAATCACGAGCGATTCTCTCTTCGAAAAATGAAAACAGTTCAGCTTTTTTTTTTTTGTTTTTTCCTTTTTTTTTCAAATTTTCCAGATGCGCTGCCGTACGTGTATCGATTTCACCATTTGGCGAGGCTGATCCCTGATTCATTGTATTATGCAGTCGAACTCGACGCGGTACGAGTAACCCGAAACACAGCCACCATCATCTGAAAGTATAATGACTACGCGGGGCTATGCCATGGTATGGTATGGTATGGTACATGGCATGGTATGGTATGGTATGGTATGGCAAGTTCGTCTCTTCGACTCTCCGAGTAATTTTCCCTGCCCATTGGTATTCGCGCGGGGCTCAACGCGCGTGTAATATCATATACCCGTGTGCTACGTCTGTGTGCGGAGTGCAAAAAAAGCGAAAGATAGACAGAGAGAGAGAGAGAGAGAGAGAAAAGAAGAAGAAAAAGAAGCGAAAAAAACGAAAAAAGGAATAAAAAAAGAATTGTGAAAAGAGGAGGAGAGAATTGAAGAATGAGAGCGAGGGAGAAGGACAGTTGTTTTGACAGGAAACACATACCTCCGCATCCAGCTCAGAATACGGGTCAATCGCTGTTGCAATCTTTAATATTAATGCCTTCGATTAACCGCACACTATCTCTACTAGTATATACTCTTGACCAGCGACTCGGCGGCTAACTCTTACAACGTTGATTTACCACCTTCTTGTACCTGTTTACTACAGACGCGTAACGTATCGTATCGTGGCGAGGGAAATTCCTTACTACGTATTATGAATACGTATACTATATATATACCGGTGATGACCATTTAGTTGGGGCGGCGTAATTGACTATAATTAGTGGGAAGATTTTCAAAGTATTATCCCCATATTCATCCATATATGTATGTATTAGGGTGTTCCTCAATTCGGTCATATTTGAATTACAATGCTCCCATGGGTATTAGAATTTATTTGTATTATATTTTTAAGGACCACCCTAATACGTGTACATATTCGATGCATCGATCAGCGAGGATCAAAATGCACATGACGATGCAACGATAACTTCGTCAATAAAAACGATACTCCTTTACTTTTTTGATTTTTCTCTTCATTTTTGTGGACCGAATTAATTGTAAGAAGAGAAAAATCTTGTCCAGTCCGCGTACAGTTCGTACGGAGTTTTATATTACAGCGTCGCGTTATGCCCTATACCTATACACGAATTTATATATGTGTGTGTGTGTGTGTGTGTATATAGATACCGAGCGAATTGTTACTCCCATAAATATTAATCCCCTAATTGGACCATAACGTGATTTATATTTCACGTAAGAGTTCCTCTCGATATTTATAGAGGTGATGCTTGGTTTACGACGGTCTCGTCGCGCGAGGGTGCATAACTCTGCGGGTGATGTGCGACCTGGAAGTCGAAGTGGAAGTGGAAGTGGAAGTGGAAGTGGAAGTGGAAGTGGAAGTGAGGTGGTTCTACTACTCTTCTGCTCGTACAATATATGGCTATTACACGGGACGACATATGTGTAGGTAAATCTATGTACCTAATATGTTTTCGAACCACTACCACCACCACGGAGTGGTAATAAGTTAGCGAATACTCATTTGCGGTGGTAAAAATGTGTGAAAAAGAAAAGAAAAAAAGGCGAAAACAAAAAAAAAAAAAAAAAAAGAAAAGAAAATAGCTAATACTGCATAACGTAGAAAATATTTTATTGATATACTAGGGAATCTTTCTTTCTTCGACGAATCGTCGGAAACTGTATTTTCTTCTTGATAACGTGAAAGTGAAAACGCTCACTTTGAAATTTTTGACGTCTTTTCTCATTTCCTTGATTTACCTGCTGACTAACGTTATTCTACTTTCTTAACTATTCTCCTCGGTGACTTATGTTGTGCAGCGCAAAATTTTCTCGCAATAAAAATGATCAGCTGCATATTTCAGCTAGTTAGTCATACCTTCGAAGAGAAAGTCTTTCGCGTATTGTGTCAGGCAACAAACTATACTGTCGCATATTAACAGTATACTGCATCTAGGTATAGCACTATACCTACTTAGAATTTTATTTCTGTTTTTTTTTTTTGTTTTTTTTTTTTTTTGGGACCGACAAAAATTGCAAATTTTCTACAGAAGGTTGACGCGCTGTAACGTTAACTATTTCTTTCATCTCGTATACTACATCTATGAGCTAGTCGAGGCTCTTGCTCTACCTAGATATTTATGCAGCTTCCATTTCTTTCTTTTTTTTTTTTTTTCTTTCTTTTTTATTTAGTTTATTTTCTTTCTTTATTTATTTCTCTGATGTACTACTTATGCGCAAAGAGCTTTACGGTCGTACGTGTCGCATCTACAAACACACGTGTGTATCAAATAGAGAAAGCTGGTCGAGTGCCCACGCACGAACGCAGCAGCTCGCCCCGAGACTTGAAGTTGCGTAAAACTATGCGCTTGAACGTATAATGGATTGCTTGGACACATACAGACGTATCTAGCTATGAAGTGTATTTAATTTTCAAATTTGCATGACAATTTCTACCTATATGTGTCCTATATGTAATACGTACTTTATTCAGAATTTCTCAGATTAAATTACAAGATCTTGGGCCAAGCATTTTTTTTCGAACCGTTTTGAACAACCGACAATCTCTCGAGCGAAGTGAAATTCTCTGGAACCAAGAAAATTTTCATGATTCAAGAAAGATTTTACTTGGTCTCAGAGAATTTCACTTCGCTCGATAGATTGTCGGTTGTTCAAAAAAAAAAAAAATTCTTGGCCCAAGTTATTCTTTTTTACTGTGTAGGGTTTTACCTAATTCGGTCATATTCGAATTTTGATGCTCTCATGGGCTAGAACGTCTCCAAATATATTAAAAAAAGATGTATTCAAAACCCCAGGTTCCTATTTCAATTCTAAGTACTGCCCTAAAGTCTTTGAACTTTCCCATTCAAATAACACAGGATTTTTGGCACTTCGGAGTTATCTTTGACTTCCTATCGCATTATCGCTTAGAATAATCTGAAACTCCACACACATCTTATACCTATATAGTAGTACGTATCCGTGGAAAATTTACCGATTTTAAGCAATTTTTTTGTCATTTCTTTTTTTTTTTTTTTTTTACCGACTTGTAGAAAGGCGCGAACCTTTTTTTTTTCATCCCAGGCAGTAAATCAGCTTTTATTTCGTTTGTAAATCCTTGAAATCTGGTTCATTCATAATGACGACCGTTTCGCCACATTCGCACTACAATCAAAATGCCAATTTGATTTAACACCTGACATTTAACCACGTGTATAATCCCACTGGTTTCATGTTATATACCCATATATATATATATATTTTTTTTTTTTTTTTGAGTAACGTTACGAGCCTTATGCAAGACAATTTTGATATATGAGTTCGGATTATTCAGTGTGCAGCAACAGCGGCGTAAGATCATCAGGATTCAATTTAATTCCTGGATTGAATTTTTTTTTCTTTTTTTTTTTTGTTTCGCTCTCAATTAAACGATTTTCCAAATATACAAAGAAAATGACGATGAGATTAGAATTAGAATTATTTCAGCGTTATTCTGTCGAAAGAAATCTCTCAACGCCACTTCGCTTCGTATATATATATATATATTTATATAGATATATACACCACCGTGTACCAAGAAGCTATTTCAATCTTGTCAAACGACGACGTACGACCGTTTTATCTATTTTTATATTTTTTCGTGTCTATTAACGTAACGAAGCACAACATGGGGGACGTGATGCGTCGCGACGGTCTCTTCACCTCGTAACTGACCTGCGCCAATGCTAGACAGTAATAATAATAAAAATAATAATAATAACAACAATAATGATAAGAATAATATGATAAAACTATGACTACAACGACGAGAACGCGTTTCACGACTGGCAAATTATTTCGTAACTCCGATTAGGTCATCCGCGAGCGATGTGAAGGCGGAAAAAAAAAAAAAAAAAAAAAAAATTAGAACGATGTTCAGGTTTACTTAACGAACTCGATTCTTCGAATAGATGAAATACGCGATTGGAATTATCGAAGGACCGAATTTAAAGCGTTGGAGAAATCGAAATCGAAATCTAAATCTAAATACCGGTGAGTCATTTCTCGCGGGTTTTTTCTGCCATTTTTTTACTTCAAATTAATTATTCGGTCTCATGATTATTAATTTACTAATTTTACGTCACGTGGATGTTAGTCATGATAAACGAAACCTTTGATCGTCGAAAATTACGATCACCTATAATAATCTACGTGACGTAAGAATTATTACGAGAGATATTAAAATCTGCAGAATTTAGAAGATCAGAGATATTCGCTGATCGAAATTCACACCTACTTCTATAACCCACCTATTACTGAAACACTTCTATTTTAAGATTTTTTACACACTTTTGCCGAGCAATTTTTTTTTTTTTTTTCTTTCGCCTACTGAAATTATCATTTGCACACCGAATCTCAAACGGAGTTTATTCGAAATGCACAATTATCCGAAATGAATTTGTTTCACCTGATTTCCTGTTAATAATAGAATAAAAAGTTTTCATTTTTCTTCATTTCTTATTAAAACAGGTAATACGATAAAGTAAAATTCGCAATTGTGCTAAATATTGAACTTCATTCCATACCGTAATTATTTATTTGTAAAAAAAAAGTACGAAATTCTTCCTAGAGCAGATGGGACGGGGTTTTCGTCGATAATAAAATTCAGTCAACAAGCGGGTTGTGTCTAGCAATCTGTGACAAATTCTTTTAGCTAATCATAAAGTTTGTGCGTCCTTTTTTTTTTTTTTTATTTTTTTTTTTATTTTACTGTTTCAATTAAAGTAAGTTTAAATCCAGATGCGGATAAGATAGGGAAATAAGAAGAGGAAGAATAAGAAAAAGAAGAAGAAGAAGAGGAGGGAGGAGAAGATTGATGAGGCAATCTCTTCGGGTTTGAATAATACCATCGCAATTACTTTCCTAGTTGATGTTTCGAACTAGCTTCATGACTAGCTATTAACCTGATTAACTCATAGCTCAGCGATACGGTGATAATTTGATATCTTAATATCCTAATATCCATTTACACGACGACACAGTAGTTAGCTACGTACTTACTGCTCCTGGTGCAGCAGCAGCAGCCAGCACAGCATATAGTGCACTTAGCATAGCATCGAAGAAACTTTCGTTGTTCTTGCTAGAATACGACATATAGGAATGAGGAGACTACGAGTTTTGGTTTAATCTTGAAAACGGCTTTTGCTTTGCTCTGCCTTGCTTCGTTTCGTTTCGCTTTGCTTTGCTTTACTTTATTTTACTTTGCTTTGCTTCTCTAGTAACACCCGGTCCTTCAGCTTCCTTCCTCATAGCGCAGTAGAGGTACCCTACACGTAACTTTGAACAAAACATTTGCGTCACAGCTAGGTGTCTTACAGTTTAACCAACAGCTGGAGGCAGCCTAGAAACAGCTGTTCTTGCCTCAATTAGCGAAGCATTATCGATTCCAGTCTAATTTTAGACTATGAGCTGGTCCAATTCACCCAGAAGCATCACGCTAATTGTACAACTGCTTCGTTCTCGTTCTCCACCTCGTTCGGTTAACAGGTCGATTACTTGTGTACAACATGCACTGCAATGCCAAAGAGACCAATTTCGTAATATTTTTTTCAACAAACAGAAAAAGAAATAGAAAATAGAAATTAGAACAACGCTGTATTTTCAGTTTTATCGTTTTCGTAGGCTTAGTCAGTCGCCATAAAATAATAACGAAGGATAAGTAACACCACCTACCTTTCCACCTACACATCTTCAGTCAATTTCAATGCATCATTTCAACGCTAAGGCATCTGCAAAAACAGCTGTAACGAAGATGAGGCAACTGCAGGCTAGGGTACTTTAAAGAGCATAATGGCAGATGCTTATTTGTACAAGGTTCTCCAGTCTGCGTCATTCACATTAGCAGTTAATTTTCGTCTAAACATCTCATAATAGCCAAACCCAACTGTTGCTAATTGCTCGATGCGAATTTCTCAGGTAAGGAACTGAAAAATCGTTGAATTATGTTTGTTGAAAAAAAAAAAAAAAAAAATTGAAATTGAAATTAAAATGTAAATGTAGTAACTTCAGACCAGAATGGAGTGAAGAGATATAATATAACAGAAGCAATTCATTTTCTCTCGTTTTTTTTTTCTTTTTGTTCTTTTTGTTCTTTTTGTTCTTTCTAATCGCGATAGGAGGAATGCAATGTGGGAAATAACGTGTTACTCATGAGGATGCTTGTGGGGTGACATACCTAATTAGGGAATGCACAGGATGATTGGGCTGCAATTCAGGGGAAACCAGCAGCTCGTATATATCTGAGTGACAGGAATTGGTTATCATATCACGCTCAGCCAGCCCACGTCCTGTTGCAGATGTATATTTATAATTTTATAACTTTTATTGCTCATACAACAACCAGCGACAAATCGTATGAATAATAGACATGTCAGGGTTGAGGCGAATACACACATAATTAAATTTCTCGCTTTAATTAACCGACGATGCTACATAATAACGAATTATTCATCGATTACATAATATATATATCGGTATGCAGTAACTGACTACCTACATGCATACATCAATCTTTCAACAGGTTATTTATAGCAATTATTTATTAACGATCGAATTGGAAAATCGGATTTTTCTTCGAGAAATTCATTCTTCACATCGTCTCAGCGATTAAAAAAAAAAAAAAAAATAGATATATGCATATATCCAAGATGTATGTAACTTCCTTGAGTCTGTCTTTTCGAATATTTAATGTGTTTTTTTGTGAAAAAAAAAAAAAAAAAAAAAACTCATCCATTCATTCATTCGTTCGTTCGTTAATTCATTCATGCATATTTCGTTGGCTAGTCTTACGACCCGAGAGACTTATCAGCAGCTCTTGAGCCTGCGCCCCGTATTAAACGAGCGTAAGAATATCCCTTTGAAGCATGCTAGCGCGTTATCTCCCGGTGGTTTGCTGCGGTAATTAAAACCCGGCGAAAACAGACGCCTACTCTTATTAAGAAATAGAGGGCTAGAAAATTTACTCGACTATATTTCCTTATCGCATATAAAAAGAGTTAAATTTACACCTGCAAGTTATGGCAAACTATACCGCATAATCTCCTTTAATTTTTTCATCCGACGACCGAATAGAGCTAGGTACACACGAAATAACAAATATTTTCTAGTTTTAAGAAAAAGCTGTAAGCTATCTGCTATATCGATGCATTATAGATACGACGAGTTCTCATCGGTAATAGAAATCCGTATCTATATACGTTCCTACATAGAAGCTCAATATTCATGTTACATATATATATATATACTGATCAATTCAAACGACCCTCGATACTGTTTCTATAAATTTATACCGGATGTATCAATTGATATTATATTGCTCTCGGTATGTGTAGTAGGATACTATTTCAAACCTGTCCAGCTACTGTTTTCACATAACTTCAGCTGCTATCTACTAGCCAGGTAAATTTACCCCTGTTCCCGTCTCCAGTTCTCATATGCATATACATATGCACACATTTTTATATGTATATAGGTATGTTTATATATTTGTAATTGTGTAGGTACTTGATCGTAATAAATTTTACTTATCAAAGAGACGACTCCGGTGGTGGAGTATAAAGGTAAGGGGAGAGACTCGGTCGTAAAATTATTAGATTAGCTGTATGACAATTAACTATATATATATATATATATACATCATACACACATATGTATACATGTGTACGTGGGTGGGTGAGCGAGGGAAATACCTGCAATGAATTGTTTATGCCTCGGGACAGGGGATGGTGTTGGTAGTGTTCGGATGATCAAATCGAAAATTTAAATTTCCGCTTCCTATATGTACTGCTGCAGAAATTTCGACACAATACTGTAAATCAAATATTGTATGTACACTAGGGTACAGGAGAGAGAGAGAGCGAGAGACTGAAAATGTGAAAACTAAACAAAGTTTGACGATAACTCTTCCCTCCTCTTCGACCAAATGCAGAGAATGACTGGGGTAGTTTTCCCTTGCCCCCTTTGCCAGTAACTGTTAGGTATACGTGTAGCCCAAGAATCGTGTTGATATTAAATTTTTTGATGAAAGTTACCCTCGACGACATGATGACACCACCACCAGTTAGTTCAGAAATTCGAGGCTGTTTTATATTATACACCAGTCCTCACAGTTAAACTTAGAATTCCAAATCACGGTGCTGTGTAAATAAATGAATATTATCACCCTTAACGGACGTATAAATTCATTTTATAGTACGAACGTTCTGTTACCTCGTTGTTTCAAAATTCTCTACACCTATATATCTATATAGGTAGGTTTTGTCACCGCGAATATAAAATCAATTCGATTTGCAAATTGAATTTGTACAATTAATAATATACATATTTTTTACATTTTATTTTTACATTTTCTGTGTAGAACGTACCAAAATTTAATCGCCAGAGAACGTTCTGATATTATTAACATAATTAACAATTTACTTTTTCTTTTAATTTTCTTGTTTTGATATATATGTTACGTGTTTCAACAGTTGAAACCATATTTTCCTTTTTTTTATTACGATTGTTTCGATTTTTTTGATTTTTGATTTTTATTTTTGTTAAGGAAAAACCACCATCCCCCAACGAGGACAACGAAATGTTTATTCGAACCTCGAATGCGTTCGCTATTACTCCAAGCAATAAAAACCGGAGTTCGAATTTTTCGGTAACAAAATTCGCACGGTTCATTGGAGTAATTAAAGTATGACTTTCAATTTCGTAATAACCGTTACGAAATTTGAATCAATTAAATTTTCCTCTCTCATCCCACCCCAGATCAGTGCCGATACCAATTAACCAAGCGCTAATTAACAATCGCTAATTACCACGTTGAGTAACGACTCTTCACGCCATTGATTTGCACAGTTTTATATCAAAGTGTCGAACTTGCTCCTCTACCTTCTCTCCCACTCTTATATCGTTAATGTAACAAATCCCTACTGCGTTATACGTTTCCAATGAAAAATGTAAAAAAAAAAAAATTACTTGGAATCAACGTTGATTCATCGAAAAATAACAATAATCCGCATGACCGTGATATTTTCTAATTATTGAACAGCTTGACACATATATACTATGTACTATATCATAAGTATACGAACCGAAGTCCATGAATGGAAAAGGAGAATGACTCCTCACCGCAAAACTTGGTGACGATATTATCTTCCTAAAGTAAAGGTAGAGCTGTAGGTATTGCGATATCTGGGCAAAGGTATAAGGATACCCAGAAATTGATGTGAGATATGAAGAAAGAAAGAAAGAGAGTGAGATGCAGAAAGATATCAGGTGGCAAGACTATGTCCATATTCACGTCTCCTCCTGAGGGACATCCAGAGGTTGATTTACCCTCTCTTTCCCTCTCTATTCCCGGATGGTTATACACACGCGTCACCTCGTATATAACGAACTGCTAGTCGAAAGAAGTGGGGTAAGAAGGTAAGAAGAGAGGGCAGAGCAGAAGTAAGAAACCTGAGGGCAGTTGCCCAGAGGAAAGACGAAAGACGAAAGACGAAAGGGATTGTAGTAACAGGGTCAGGTTGCCTTGTCTTACCATGTTGCCAAGTTCCAGCGTGGGTAACGATGTGTGTACTTCGTACTTGAGATTTGACGATGTATAGGAGATAATGCCATGAGAGAATGAGAGAGAGAGAGAGAGATAAAACCCGTAGTAAAACGTCTCGGTTGAGGTATTTCGTGTAATTTATCTTCACCTGGGTATAATGTCATCAGCCCAGGTGTTAGTTGGAATTTTCTACGTTCATTACTCTCCTCGTCCACACTGTGACAATGAAAAGTCAATTGGCTAGTGCTCGAGCAGATTTCGAAGAGGTTTAAAAGTAGCCTGCACGAACTAAGTGGTTCATCACAAGTTTGCGAAAAGTCGATGATGGCGATATCTCCGACACAGTATTGTGAGAGAGGAACATCAAATGATCATTAAATCGCGGCTAATCATTTTCCGTATATAATTCATTACTTCCATTTCCTCGGTTTCGTAACTAGCTTTTCCAGACATAACAGTATGAAGTGAGTATCCAATCATTTTTTATTTTTTTCATTAAAAGTGACAAGAAAAATATCCGAAGAAAATTTCACCCGGTTTAAGAACGCACGGGGTATGGCAACCTGCACCGTGCAACCTGCTGCCGAAGAGAAGCATGGCAAAACGATTACCACGATAAATTAACTGAATAGGGGCACACGCGGTGAATGAATATACGCGTGCGCTGGGTGGGACGTAAAAAAAAAAAAAAAGAAAAAGGGAAGAAAAAAAAAAAACTGTTCTATAGAAATCCGCCAGGTACCTTTGCCTTTGCTAGGCTCGATTCCAGCTCGTTGGATGTATGTAGGTACATACAATGTACATGCACATACCTGCGGTGTGACGATGTTGGTAGATGTATGTACCTACACATGTAGATGTTACATCTATGATGGTATGTAGGTATGTGTACATTGTACAACTGCAGAGTACAATCACGCTTTCTCACCCCATCCATCGGCCTACAGCGTTACAACTTCACACCATCGGCCGGGCATAATGCACTTCACACTTCTTGTACCGTTTCATGTTACGCTATTGTAAGGCGAACCCCTGCCCCTTAAACCGTCACTCCTACTTCGTACCTACCTAAAACTTGGTAGTATTACAAAGGAAAATCTTGGTTTATATAAGGGCGAACGAACGAGTATCGTATAGGGAAAGGGCGAGGTGTTGACATCGTCGTGCAACAACAGTGTGACTTTTATTCAGAGATTTTTGGAGGGTAGAACTTGGTACGAGAAGGGATGATCGGTAAGTGACAAGTGTCTTTGGATTTTTGGGATTGGAGTGTTATGATGCATTTATATATTCCTTGGCCTGGAACCTCTGCCTATATTATATCTCGGAAAAAAATGTCTACTTAAAAAAAGTCAATTATTTAAAACTCTCTGCAGAATGGGGAGCTCTCGACCCAGTGTGAACAAATTTACCGAGAGCTTAGCAAAGGTCTCAAATTTCAGTTAAACCTGAACTCACCTTAAGCCGGCATACATCAATATTATGAGAACGGAGTAGAAACTTTCCAACAGGCCTGAAGGTATATAAGTACGGGGATTTCTAACACTTGGAAAATTTAGGGTGTAGAAACAACAGCGTTGTAGATTTTGGAAAAACGAAAAAGGAAAAAAAAAAAAAAAAACGGAACAATGAATAAAATGAACATTTTAATCAGAAGAAAAACTCGAAACACCTCCGGCATGTACATATATATATATGGTTACAGTCGTTCAATTTTCAAGCTCAAAGTTTGTTTTTAACAGTTGCTAACGGTTTTTTTTTTTTTTTTTTTACTTTTATTCGGCAACTGGTTAAGAATTAATGTTTCTGAAAGTTGACTTTGTAAATTTTTAATCTAGACATGTTTGATCAGAGATCAGAGTTAAATTACTTTTTTCATCGTTTTTTTTTTTTATCTCATTTATTTTTCAACTTTTCCGTAACTCAATTGCCTCTCTTCTGTTTGCGATTCTGTTAAATTGATTTTCCTTAAAGTTGAGGGAAAAATAGAAATAAAAAAAAATGAACTAATATCCAAAAACGTGCGGATAAAAAATAAAAAATAAACATAAGACCATTTTCAAATTCATTATCGACGTTTACGGTATATCTACCTACCTACCTATCTGCAGCGTTATCGGCTTCTTCGTCTCTAAACACGTAAAAACGTACGTGACTGCAGTGTAAAACAGGTTGCGCAATTTTTCGTGTTCACCTCCCAGGTAAGTAGGTAGGTACCATACATACCTATACATCCTACGTGTGCATCAGAGGTCCATAAGTGTAGAGAGGGGCCATTTCGGTGTTGTCCATCAGCGCGCGCACCTTCTTCTTGTATATATATTTCGAAACTTGAATAGTTATTCACTTCGAAAATGACCCCGCGTGAACTCGAACCAAGAGAAACTTTGCAGCAACCGTTGCTAACAACTATACATATACTTACCTACAAGCATATGTATGAAAACATATCTAAATATCTATAATGTAACATGTATATATACATGTTACATGCATATATGCATGTATCGTTGTAGTACGCAAGGTACTACTGCTTTCTGATGTCCATAGAGGGTATACGTGCACGCAGTTCACATACAGAAGTTGTGTACCCAGTTTTATGCAAAATATGTATATTCGAACCCCCGTATCGTAGGATGATACTAAAAGGTTGATTTTTCAACGTGATCGAATTTATCAGTGATTTTTTTTTTTTTAATTTTTTTTTCAATTTTTTTACTGCATAGAAGATGAGTGCATAGGAGATTGAACTTTGATGATGTATTACGAATGAGGAAACCCTGTTTGGCATCATTTTGAACCAGCTTTCCATCCGTGTATGTATACTAGTTAGCAATAGGTGTAAAAATATAGGTCAGATATCTAAACAGACAGATGTAGACAGTCGCTGATCATTTCTGGGCCCCCAGCTGCCTTACTAGGAGTTGCGTTATAAGATAAACGAGCAAACTGCCTTCTCGTTCAGAGAGGAGGCTGTTCTGGGATGAGAAAGGGCCCAAATATGGCGCGCATATGACCGTAGGCAGAGTTACAAGACGCAACGTTAACGCGAGTCGAGAGGTACCCTCTCCGTATAATACAACCGAGAGAATACCGTGTACTCATGAATGCTTAAACAATTTGGGAAAGTCGGCTTACTTTTTTACATCGAACAATTATTTAACGGTGAAAGTTGAAAAACCGTTAACTTTTTTTTTTTTCACAGGAGTTTAAAATTTTTTACAATTTTTTTACAATTTAGTATTCTTCGAACCAGACTCAACATATGAGGCTGCTGTAACAAACCAAATTTATGTACAACTGAATAAAATTTTTGTCTGCACATCCCGAGAAACAGAACGAAATTTTCCAATTCTTGCTCTTTCGGGGATTTGGACTTTCGGAATTTCAATGTGCTAAATCGAAAGCTTTAAAATTCCGAACGTCAACCGGCACCCCAATCGTTTGGTTTGTTGGCTATTCGAATTGGAATTTGAACTATTCGAATTTCCCAGAATGATACAACGATTGAATAACATTCAGTATGAACAATGCAGACAACATTTGGTCATTGTCTTTCTTCTCACCTCCGACATAATGATGAACTATTCATTATACTGCACGTAGGCTTATACATGCTATATCTTTTTATTAATATTTTATTCATTCGTTTTATTAACGGTGTATGATTATCTGCTGTCATAGTTTCAAGTACGTTATGGGTGCGACCGAGACGTATGTTCATACGTACATATACCACATACCATATACACACATATACGTTTCGGAGCGTTTAGTTTGTGAATATCTAAGTGGCTGTTGAAGTACGTGTCAACGATTTGTTCGTGACAATATTGCATGGTCAGCAATGAGAAGAGGACGAAGAGGAGTGACCGACCGGAGCCAGAGGCTACTTGTCGAGTGTAGTGCCAGCAAATTTTCCATCCTGTCGTTTGTAATTACAAACGTGTCGAAAATCCGTGAAACTCGCGTGACTGACGGACACGTGGCTCTATACAGTCGCGGAGGGGGTGCGCTGACACGTTATATTGTGTTAAATGAAACGAGATTCAACCAAGAGCCCCTCACAACATACCTATATGCATGGATACATATATACTTTGAGAATAATTTGATCGAAAGAGATTTTTTCAAATTATTTAGGTATAGGTACTAACTCAAAATTAACTAGATTTCAATTCTAACCGTTACGAACCGGAATTTCTTTCCCAATTCATTGAAATTCATGTATTCATACGTAGCTCGATATATTCTGCCTTGAAGATCGAAAAAGTGACATTTTTATTACATACATCGATGCGGATGGTATAATTGATTGAAATTCGGGTTCGGGCGAAAATAGCGAGCAAAGAAATGCCCCTTTTCTTATGAACAGTTGAAGAAGTAGCCACGAGGGGTCTCCGTTCCATACATTGTCCACAGTGGTAAGGCCTCCGAGTCTGATGACCACCGCGGAGACCTGAAAAAGTATTCTTTTTTTCATCCCATAGTAGAAATTGTCAGAGATTGGCTGAACGAAGGCCGCGATCTAGAGCTGCGACATTAGCACGACGTACTACCCGAATCCCGAGAATCTAGATATATTGAGTTACTGTGGCCGATGATCTCATTTCTCTCTGCAGTCCCTGGTGACCAGGTTGGGTCCGACCTTGCGGACCCTTCGAGAGGAATTAAGGAGAAAAGATGAAGAAAAAAAAGACAAAAGACAAAAAATGTCAATCGGAGGCCATTTCTAACGAACAGTTGGATTTTTTTCGTTTTTTATATCAAAGTATGGGATAAGATTGTAGATTTTGAACAATTTACGTGATTTGACTGGTTGGAATGGAACCATTCATTCAATTTGTGACTCGTTTCAGTTCAGAGACCCTTTGATCTTTTTCACGCGAACAGGTAACGTGCCTGTAATACTGGCAATAATTAGTCTCGAGTCTTGAGAAGGAGCGGAGAAAAGTGAAGGAGAGACATTGAAAGTGACGTTATAATTGGTTTTCCGTTTTTCACAGCGTTCAATAGCCAGCCTTCTCTTCGATGGATCGAGGAGTGGGCGAAAGCGATAGAAGCGGAAAAGCGTTTTAAATTAAAAATAAAAAATCCTGTCAATTTTTTTTATTTTTTATTCACAACAGGTGGATTTTAGCTTGAAAATTAATATTTTTTTTACTTTTCATTATTGTGCGGATATTTCGTCACTCACAGGTGAACAGATTAGCGTTTTCAATCGTCTGGTATAGCTAATATTCGCTAAAATCCTGAACGCTTTTCATTTTTCATTTTAGTTTTATTTTTTTATTTTTTTGTCTTTTTCGAATTTATAGCTCCTACGTTCATTTTATGAATTTTATCTTCTAGAGTGGAAATAAAAATGGTAATTCTCTCGCTTTCTTTACCTCTTCGTATATAGTTATATAGGCACCTAGTAGTAGGTATATAGCTAATGATTTATGCGAATCTGGATAATAATGTAACGTTGAGGAAGAAAAAGAAAAAAAAAAAAAATTAACATGACAAAGTGTACAGTAGGTAAAAATTTGACAATGAGACACAGCGACGACGATGAATGACGTATTTGAATCTGAGCCGAGAACCTTTGGTTACTAGAAAATATTTTCGTCATTCGGTATACGGGATACGGTTCTCAATCCTGAAACGATTGATTTACTATTATTGTGATTTCTTCGCCTATCTTTATCGCTGACACGTTATATACCGACGATAAAATATAACGTTCATTGCCTAGAAAATATCGCTTACGAATGAAACTCGATGCAAATTGCCACAAGCAAGTAAAAGAGGAATGAAATCTATATCCACCTTTTTTTTTTTTTTTTTTTTTAATTTTTTTTCCTTTATTTTTGACGATATAGAACGAAATTAACAAAAATTACGATCGTCTTTCAGATTCATTCGAAGTTGCGAAAAAATGACGCATAAATAAATCTTAATTACCGATTTGCACATTTTATATACCCATATCAATCTGCGTATGGATGCTGCATATATGTATACCTATATGTGCATACGTAGGTATAACTTGGAAATACAACTTGTCCTTAATGACGATCGTTAAGATTGATCATTAGTCGAAGTTGTTCTTAGAACGCGATAACTTGTTGCTAATTATCGCATATATATATATACAATATGTACATATATATGTTGGATATAATATACCTATTTTCGTTTCGAGCATATGATCGGCAACGCGTTATAAACGAAGCCTTTCATCCATAAGGCATCCGCTGACTAATTGAAAAAGTATCGTGCCATTTGATACGCGGATACGACTGGCACCGATTACGTCACGAAAACTACATATACAGTTCTTCCTACCTCTATAGTATAGTACCTGTGATCACATACTTTATGGCATAGTAGTTTCACCAATATTTATACCTTGATCGGCTATCAATCTTCTAAAAAAGTGACTTATCCGCGATCACTCGAAGTCGAGTGAATAACTTGATTTAAGAATTCCGCTTAAACCTTGGTCAACATTGCGCGTAGCTTCGATCGAAGTAGGTATTGAATTAATTAGATCCTTAGGCGGAAGACGAGAATTCGTTTAAAACACAACGTTTCCGGGAATACTTCGTCACGTGGCTAATTCTTCGCTATAGCAATCTTTTTTCCGCTTTTTTGTTCACTTTTCCCCCAACCCATTGCGGTTTTAATTAGCGGAACTTGACTAGTACATCGATTCTTTCATTATCTTTTTCTTATTGTTTCACCAATTTTTTTTTCTTCTTTTTTTTCTCTTTTTTATGATATAGATTTTACGCGCGGTACCGTAGAGTGGAACGAAGTGAAGCCAACGATGTATGGTAAAGTAGCAGCACGATGTGACCCAAACACGAGAATTATTGGCTTCCCAATTGCGAAAGTAGATCGTTGCTGCTGCTGCTGTTCCAGACTTGCGATTTGTTTTATGTTCAATCCAGTTCTGGAGGCAACAACTCATGCTTGGCACATCGCGATGCTAGTTTATCGGTTATCCACGGTTCTATGATAAAAAGACGAACAAAATTGTTGATTATAAAAACGAGAAGAAAATATTGGCTCTGAGTGGAAAAATCTGAATCACCGATAATCGATGCCTGCAGGGGATCGTTCGATTATCAGATTATGCAGCTTTGAAGATATTCAAACAGTATACCTATATTCATACATATAGGCGTTATATAAATATACCTGTTTATTAAAAGGCAAGAAATATCTGAAGAAGATTTTTATGGTTATCGTATCGTTAGTGGCGAATCGAGGCTTAATGACTGGTGCAGGCTTTAAGAATGCCGTTTGTGACATAACGGCTATATTTTTAACTCTTAACTACTCCTCGTACTTGAGTAGGTTCAAGTGCCGACTCCAGGCTCCTCGAGGAGTCGGAGTGGTGTGCGATGATCTCAAACAGACCCTGGACCCGACCTGGCCGAGCGTGTCATCGGGGGACTCGTCAAGACCGCATGAAAAGGGGCCAAATAAGAAAAAGAAAAAGAAAAAGAAAGTGAAAAGGAAGGATAGGAAGAAAAATGAGAAGAGTAGGAAAGAGGAATTTCGTTTTTCGGAAGGGAAAAACTCTTCCAGCCTATTGGGGATATAGAAGTCGCGGATACGGAGGCTGATGCGAGTTCGAAGTGGGAGGAAGACATTCATCGATGCAAATGCACAAATCGCCTGTTGCTGGTGCACTGACACGGGTATAGCGGGAACAATTTATTACGTCTACGAACGATTTCGAGAGGAATTTCAAATTTACGCGGCGCGCCTTCGATTCTGAACTCATGAATCTTCTCAAGCTCCCATATTTTAACCCCTCGTACTATACAGATACGATGCAACGTAGTCGTCTCTCTCTCTCTCTCTCTCTTTATCCACCCCGATAAAAACCCATCGAAGATACTTATTAAAATTATTCTGAATATTATCTTTCGTTTTATATACACCAATGTCCGATTCAATTCATATATTTTATTACCAAATTTTATTCCAGAATAATTATCGACGTCAGAGAATTATTTTTATACTTTGAAACTGTAATTCTAATAATTTTCTTTTTTTATTTTTTTTCTCTCCCTCTCTTTCTCTCATTTTTCTTCTTTTTTGTTTTAAACAAAAAGAGAGTTTGACCCCCGCACAGCGATTTGTGAAAGAGATAAAACGAGAGTATAAGCTATAGGTTGATATTTGTTAATTGATGCTGACCTCAAGGTTTTTCATCGTAACGTAAATATATATGTAACCACGTTGGCTTTTTCGGCTCATTATCAAATGAGTCCGCGCTAATGAATGTAATTACGTTCGGTCGCTTACAGCGGTCAAGTATGCTTGGATTTAATGAGAAAGTTCGACCCTACCCCTGCAGCCTACTGCCGAGGAGGTATCCAACCAAAGTTACGAAACCTTTCCTCTTACGAGGAGAGTACTTCGGGTCGAGAATTTTTCTTGACACTTTAGTTTAAAATGAGATGAAAAATGAAATAAAATAAAACAAAATAAAATGAATGAATGAATGAATGAATGAATGAATGAATGAATAAAAATGAAATGAGAAACTTTATCATCAACTCTTCAACTTATATATATATACGCATTAAATAAAATATCTACCTAGCTGTTACTGTTGATGCAGTGCGAATTTCTCTCTAACGATTCAAAGATCCTTTTAGATGACCTTGTTTTACCTTCTCAATACAGAAGCAACGAGATCCGATATCGATTGAAAACATTCCGCAAACAGGCTGTATAAGTAAGAAATAAAGGAAATAAGAACGGTCAGTCAGTGGACTTGAGAGATCGATTTTCTCCTGGGAGAAAACTAGCAACGCGGGTAGAATTTATTTTCAGAGGAAAGAGAGAGAGAGAGAGAGAGGGAGAAAGAAAAAAAAATGGGATAAAACTATAAGAAATAAAATAAATAAAAATAAAAAAAGTAATCGACTTACGACCGAAACACCTGTGGCACTACAACCGATAGCCTTTTTTCTCTTATGCGAAGGTCAATTTCAATTTCACGAAACGAATTTAATCATTGCAGTTCTCGTGAGATATATTGGTGATAAACGTGACAAACGTTTTTCAATCATTTTTAACTCTTTCGAAAGTCGTCTTCTTTCTTTTATTTTCATTCGATTAATTTGGTAAAACACGAGAAAACCGAACCGCCTTTATTCTTTATGGAGGATGAATTCAAATCTCCGATGAGAAATCGGGGCTCAAAAATCTTAATCTTAATTCATTGGTTTACACAAGGTGTTTGTTTTTTCTTTTTTTTTTTGATTCAATTTAATTTATTACACCCTCAGTCACGTGTTCGACTAGTTTCTTCATTCCTTTAGTTTTATGATTAAATTTTTCTCCCATCCGAGTTATAACTCTTCGCTATGCCATAATCCATCGCTTATCAAGTTACGACCGAGGGTCTTAAGTATTCGGGTAATTTCAAACCGTGGGCTGACCCCTGTAAAAAAAAAATACTGGAAATTGGTTTTACAACCCTTTTTGCAAATTAAACTAACCGTGAATTATTATTTCATAGATTTTCTATACGAGCTGATTACCCGCGACTGCGTGCCACGCCACGCTACTCTATGCCAGACCCCGTTTAGTTGAAAAACTTTTATAAAATAAATCACAATTTGGTAATTACAGTCTCGAAAAAAAAAAAAAAAAAAAAGTTTCGCTTAAAAGCAGTGAAAAAAATAAAATAAATAAATTTTTAACGTATAGATGTATATATCTGTGCGTAGAGTCAGCATTATAGTATCTATAGTTATACGAAGTACGAGGTACCCTACCTACATTATTCAACTCTATTCCCCACCACTACCTATATGTTATACTGCAGCATTGAATGAGGAAAAATAAATTATTCTTTCACGCAATTAAATATTTTAATTCAACTTCCAACATATATCTACAGTTGGATATTCCATAGCTAGGGTGAGCGAATTGCCTCGCTAAAAAATTACAGTTTTTTTTTTTTTTTTTTTCTATCTTTGTTTTTTTTTTTTCTCACTCAATTTTAATCCACAATTGTCTGCTGGCTTAGTTATATCTACAATTATAAATTTCGCCTTTTTCGCACTTGATTGCATTTAATTGACACATACACCTATACCTATGTCATATGTGTGTAGGTGGGTATAAAAATGACCTTCTTTCACTGTCATGTATTTTGTACATGTAATAAATAAAGAAGAAAAAAAAAAAGAAAATCAAAAAAATCGAAAAGAAAACTGTCGCTCGGCTTATAGAATATAGGGAGGAACTTTAGTATATGTGGACATAAATTTTAGCTAGTAAAATAGAAAAACTGAGAGTTGTACTATAATATTCGGGTGTAGTATGATGTCTATCCCTCTAGCCATATTTCGTGTTTTTCTAAATACCTTACTTTTTTTTCAGCTCTTTTCTTGCTTTTTTCCCCACATATATAAATACATATGTGTGTGTGTGTGTGTGTGTGTGTGAATGGTAGGACTGTTCGATTCTCCCCTTATAGTCTGGAGAGCCACTTACGGACGGTAAAATAAATTGTTCCGAGACGAGAGATAGCGCGAAGAGCTAAGAGAGAATGAGAGAAAAAAAGGAAAAGAAAAGAGAAAAAAAAAAAGTAAAAAGGAATAGAAAAGGCGGAGATTCGAAGAAAAAAAAAAAAAAAAAAGAAAAAAAAAACGCGCAACGAGACGGAATACTGTTTCGTTTATTCATCTCGCCCTTATATATATATTTCGTCTTTTTTTTTATGAGAAGCTAAGTATATACTCATGTTTGGGAAATTGAATACACAGATTTTCTGTTACTTCAATCGATCTCACACGTACAATATCTTATTTCTTCTTTTTCTAGCGAAAAAAAAAAAAAAAAACTGAAATTTAATAAAAAGATGAATTTTTCGTTTTTTCTTTATACTATATGAAACGAACCCTCAAGTAATTAGCGAATGAAACTCTCACCGAAGCAATACTGCAGCAGTAACAGAAATGAAATAACCTGTCAGTTTCTTTATAAGAAATAACTGTGAGGAAGTAGGTATAAGATGATGTTGATGAAAAGAAGGAAGTGGAGGAAAAATGAAAGGGAATAAAAGCGAATGAATCAATTGATGTTTGGGGTAGAGGAGGGAGTAGGCCTCAAGGCTTAGCAATCAGTCGAAAAGAGTAAGAAATTTTCTGACGAAAGTTTGATTAGTTATTTTTATAGGAGAGAAAAAGAAAAAAAAAAAAAAAAAAAAAAAAAAACGAAAAAATGAAATAGAAAATTAGTTATTTTATCCGTGAAAAATTTTTATTTGAGGTTCAATTTCTGGGGACTGCACCTACCTACCCTTATACTGTATAAACGAAAAGAAGGCGCCTAACTTACCCAATTCTCCTTAAATTCCCAAAGTAACTCTTTAAATAGCTTCTTTGTTTATAGCACGGAGAGGGCAAAGTGGTTTTATATGTATCTAAAGAGTCTGTAAAGAAACTTAAGACTCAAGCACGACTTTAAGGTTTCCCCAAAGAGTGTATACTTATATACTGCACTTATATAGTTATATACGTTTCTTTCCTAAGCCCCTGAATAGGAGCCGGGATATCTAGCCGATCCGTTATCTTTCCTAAAAACCTTCCTTCATCGTTCAATGATAAAAAAAATTTACTCAATATTACTCGATTTTTATTTTCTATTCGAATCTTTGTATAAAATTTTTTAATTTTATTGTCTAAACCGTATGAGTGCACACAGGGTTATTCTAAACACATACAATATTTTTCTTCTTGGAGTCTTTGAGATATTTTTAGTCTATTAATCGCTGGGCTTAATTCGATCCCGCAGATGCACTTTGAGATTCGATACGTAGATCTTCACTCGGAGGGTTGATTTCATTCTCTTTTCCTTTTTTTTTTTTTTTTTTTCACCTCTTCTTCAAACAACGATTCACGGCTCGTTATTATCGCCATGGTTCGATGTTTAATATAAAAAAAAACAGGCGATATCGTATCTTGCGTTGTTGGCCAGATGACGCGTCGTGAAACTCCAAATTCCATGAGCGTATAACAGCCCATGGTCAAATTAGTTGCAATACAATTTTCTGCAATCAATGCAGAGCATAAAGTTACACTTTGATAATATTCTTCTATCGAAAATATTTAGGTACCCTATGAGCTGCTTCATCGAAATAATAATCAGACTCAATTGCGTCAATTCGATTTTAAATACCTGATCAACGTAATCCGAGTAAACTTTTGCTCTAATATGATAAAATAACGATGTTACCTGTTTATATATTAATATTAATAACATATAAATGGTTCAAGGCAGTTATAATAATCGATTCGTTAGTCACACACAGTTCATTGAATTTTTTTCCACGAAATATATATATAGTATATATATTCATTAAGACCCGTGTATTACCTACATAGATTAGATATTTACAATGAGATGAATCGTTCACTAATTAATGTAAAGAACTTGAGTAAACACTTATATACCTAATTAAATTACGTATTGTAGTTAATGAATAAAACAAGGTTATTTTACAGAGGTGCGAAGCGAGATATGATGAAATTTGAATCGTAACTACCTATAGTGTACATAAAACCAAATCGAACATTTATCGTTAAAAAAAAATATCCGATTTTGAATTTTTTTTTTTTTTTTTTTCTTTTTTATACCACATCGTTCGACGAACACCTTATTACAGATTTCATAGCTATACAGGCACCGGTGATTTAAGCGCGCAATGAGCTCATCGCGGTGATGTTGTAAATCTGATGAGGTCACCCGCGGATCGCACTGTTCGTGCCGTGGCCTTTGTATAAGAAACATCACGTTCTACCCAATAAACACATTCCTCAGATTTCGCATTTATATATATATATATATATATATATGTGTGTATCGCCTGCATGTATCGGTATATATAGTCAAGTTTACCTGAGAGTAGGTAAAAAAGAAATAAAAATAAAAAAATAATAATAATAATAACAATAATCATAATAATAATAAAAAATAATAAAAATCGCGAGTTGTGAACGTATTCACAATTTGTCATCCCCGCATTTATGTATATATATACGTTATTTATTCAGATTTATTAACGCCCACGCAACTCTCGGCTTATAACAATTATACCTAGATACACATGTATACCTAGATCTTTCATTAATATCCGACGATTAGAGTTATTCGGGTATTTATTCAACGAACTAATTACGATACACTAGGTAAACCGCGAAAATTACAAGGTCGCGGTTTAACGCGATAAGATAAGATTTTTAGCACAGGTATATATATATATATAACACCTACTCTGGAGTACCTATACATACTACGTTCGAAAGATAAAAATGCGAAAGAGAAGGAAAGAAAACAAAAAAAAAAAAAAAAAAAACAACGTTTTCTCATGTTTAATCTAATCAATTTTTATATTTTTTATTTTTTTCTCCATTATCAATATATTATATAGATTCTTGACTATAATCGTTGAAATTGCAATTTATTTTTCTTTTTATCTGTTTCAGGTACGTTGGTATTATATATATACCTAATCTTAAGAGTTTCGCTATGTACAACGGTGATTGTGCAGTACGTGTGCAACGCGTGAGCTGCGATAATTCTACGTATAGCAAACGTAAGAGATTTCTTTTTTCTTGTCCATTTTATTATTTATTTATTTATTCATTTATTTATTTGTTTATTCATTACTATATAGAATTATTAGTTTATAACAAATCTTGGGAAAATTCTTTCGCGAAAGTGAGAGACACGAGAAAAATTTAAACAAAAAAAATGGAAAAATAAAATAAAAAATACTCTACCAATCCTCGGCAACGGTGCGTAAAGAATCCAATAAGTTTCGGGGATTGAAAAATTGGGGTGAAAATTGATTTCATCGTTTATACTATACCCCAATGTTCCGCGGGGCGTTCTTTTGCGGCGTATATATAACGTGTGCCGCGGGAAACTGGGTTTCCGAGACACGCGCGGCGAGGTTTCTCGTCTACCAGCAAGTGTCTCGTCTCTCTCAGAATCTCTTACCTTATAGATACCGAGATGAAATTGATAGCTTATATTTATATTACGAGCATGGGCACAAAATCTGCCCCGCACAGTCGCTCGCTCGCTCACTCGCTCGCACGCATTGCTACTGCCTCCCTGGTGCTTTTGCTGGCAACGGTATTGCAGTGCGGTTCGGCGAGGCGATCGTCTGGTAGGTAGCCCAGCTCGTCAACGTGAGCTTGAGCGTGCGGTTCCAATAAAAATGCAAATCCTTATTCTCCGTATCGCCTCTGGTGAATCAGGTGCTGTGCAACGCGAACCAACGCTACACCGAAAGAGTAGCGATGTACCAGCGCTACTTTATGCATCACACATTCGTACGTTATATATCTACGATAATTGTATTAGCGCGAAAAAGAGTTACGAAAAAAATCATTTTTTTACATCATTATAGTTTTATTGTTATTTCTCATATTTTGTGACCCGGAAATCGATCGCAATTATTGGCACACAATGTCAATTTTTTAGAATTTGCGATAAGCATTGAGATCCGCCGATTTCGCTTACACTTTTTTTCTGTTATTTTATTTTTTTTTTCTTGCGTTTTCGGCAAAATTTATCGGTATAAGAATAGTGTGTATGTATAGGATGTTAAAAATAATCGTTGCTTTTTTTTTTCTGTTGCTTTTATCGCCTTGCACCTCTCGTTTCTAAGCATCTGTTGTTTCTAGTTTGTATAAAATTAAACTTACGGCAGAATTACTCCTACTCTGGGGTTGGGTGAACAATTTTTCGACACGTGTATTCAAGATCGATTTATCATCTACTAGGAGTTCTTTTTTTTTTTTTTTTTTCTTTTTTTTTTTTCTCCTTCTTTACATCTAATTTTAAACACAAGAAAAATCGAGAGAAAACTTAAAAATTCCTTCTTAATTTTTTTTTTTTTTTTTTTTTTGTTATTTCAGTTATAGATATATTATTGATACGTGTAAAATTTTCAACCACCTAAATACGAGAACGCGTATTAGTTATATCGTAAGAAAAATTTCGATACGATAAATTTCCGAAACTCTATCGTAAATTAATTTTTTTTTTGTTGTTTCAGATTTTGTAAACAACCGTAAAAAAAAAAAAAAATATTCTTCGCGTTTATCACAAAGGTGTGAGAAAAATTGTCTATCGCACACGCGTATACTATCCCATGTACGATTCACACGGATCTTTCTGCATCACCGTCACATGCTGCAGATGTCGATATATATACGTATATTATATATACTATATACTATACATACATATTATACTTTCGTGCGTAATAAACCTACAAGCCTACGTCCACATACGATTCATTAATTGTTCGCTTCTCATTCCCCTGTAATTATATACTGTAATAATAATAATAATAATAATAATAATAACAATAATAATGACAATGATGATAATATGTATGTATGTATGTATGTATGTATACGTACACATATGGGAGTTGCTTGCATATCTTGTTATCTAATTATTGCAGGGTAGGCAAATGTAAATTTAGATTAATAATCACACAAATATATGCATGCAACATTACCTAGCGCGTAACAAATACTATGAAAATTGCGTGTATCAAATTATTTCTACATCTGACGTAATTTCCTTGAAGTTAATCCGAGAAGTATAAGTCAACGTACACTATCTAACTATATAGTATATTTATATATAATATAATATATAATATATAACATATATATGAGGTATTCCACGCCGTTTCGAACGGTCAAAAAAATCGTAATTTGGTCCTCGAACACAACTATATCGAAAGAATTTTTGTGAATTTTTTCAGAATTTGCGGATCGCATTTGTGGATTTTTTCCAAATTTCAACTTTTTCTACAAACTTCCGTATCTCAAAAGTATAAGATCCTACAAGAAAATTTATGAGACACAAAAGTTGCAGTTTCGAATCAACTTTCTGAAAAAAATTTTTTGGAAATTTATCGAATCCCAAAAATACCAATTTTTATCAAAAATACACAAAAATCGATTTTCCAATCAATACGTCACCTTCGATTTGCCTCAATAAATCACAGAAAATACTCTCAAGTGTGGAGAACAACCCTGTATTTTGGTTGAGATGGGTGGCGCAATCGTTTGGAAGATATGCTTTATTAATTTTTTTCTCAGAAAAAAAAAAAAAATTTCAGAAAAAAAAAAAATTAATAAAGCATATCTTCCAAACGATTGCGCCACCCATCTCAACCAAAATACAGGGTTGTTGTCTACACTTGAGAGTATTTTCTGTGATTTATTGAGGCAAATCGAAGGTGACGTATTGATTGAAAAATCGATTTTTGTGTATTTTTGATAAAAATTGGTATTTTTGGGATTCGATAAATTCCCAAAAAAATTTTTTCTGAAAGTTGATTCGAAACTGCAACTTTTTTGTCTCACAAATTTTCTTGTAGGATCTTATACTTTTGAGATACGGAAGTTTGTAAAAAAAGTTGGAGTTTGGAAAAAATCCACAAATGCAATCCGCAAATTCTGAAAAAATTCACAAAAATTCTTTCGATATAGTTGTGTTCGAGGACCAAATTACGATTTTTTCGGAAGCGGTGATTTTTTTGACCGTTCGAAACGGCGTGGAATACCTCATATATATGTATATATTATACGTCTATAGAAAATTGAAGAAAAAAACTAATCAAATAAATAGGTATAATGACAGATAAACCTGTTGACGAAAAATATTTAGCTGGAATCGTCATACAGGTAAGTTGAATAAACACTCTACCCACTCGGGCATAGTTCCTCGCTATATGTATAATACACGCGTATATCATATCTTCTCTCAGATATCAATTTTCAATGAAATATAAATTCATTTAACCTATATATAGGTATCTGTATATAATAACTTTTTTTTTTTTTTTGTGGACATTTTTTTTTTTTTTTTTTTATTCTGGTTTCTTTTTTTTTTCACCACTTGTCGTCAATGGGTTTGTTTACCGTTACCGCGTTACATACCTACATATCGCGACGTAAAATTTACTATACAACTACTTACTTTCCCACATCGTTATGCGATATTACGGGCGCTAGTCACATACGAGCGACGAGTCACTGTTCTCATTTTTTCACAATTTATTTATTTTCTTTCATTCTTTTCAGCTATCAATCTTATACGATATCGCAACCCTTATACTGCATTCATACACGAATATATATAATATATATATATATATATGTATATGTTATATTATATACCACGTTGAGGCGTTGATCCAATTTTCCTGAGGTTTTAGAGAGATTCCTACAAGGGGTTTATATTATATACTACCCG